>CP092870.1:50574300-50599971 GCA_030710605.1 Cordylochernes scorpioides
CGATGCCCAGGAGAACCCCTGATGGAAGATGTAGTCGACTCTACAGCACAGCTTCCTACCTTCGATGATGTTGCTTATATATATAAAGAGACAAAGGTCGCCTCTCTCGTCAAAATAGACGTCAAATAGATGGCGTCTGGTTTTGACGTCCATTTTGACGGGAGAGGCAACCTTTGTCTCTTTAGATCAATATCCTCCCGGCAAAATTTACATATATATATATTAAAAATAAAAAAGGCATCTCCTGACCACGAGCACATGTGCTTTTTAGATGGCAGAGCGCCATCTAGTGGAGCAAAAATAAACTAAACGTTTATTTAGCTTGCTCCGTGATATTTGGCCAACCCAATTCCTTGATTTATCAAGAAAAGCCATCCACGAACGCGTTTCGCGCTGTTGGCGCTCGTCAGCGTGGAGAAGGCTCTAACCACTGCGACCAAAAAAGATTTTTGGTCCCAATGGCTTCTTGAGAAATCAGAAAATGGGTATTTAAGGCCAAATTTGCGTAAAGACGCTTAACACATGAAAAAACAATAGAAAAATAAAATAAAATAAAAGATAAGTGGGTCAGGTGTTGATATTAAAGATAAAAAAGGCATCTCCTGACCACGAGCACATGTGCTTAAATAAAGAATTGGGTTGGCCAAATATCACGGAGCAAGCTAAATAAACGTTTAGTTTATTTTTGCTCCACTAGATGGCGCTCTGCCATCTGAAAAGCACATGTGCTCGTGGTCAGGAGATGCCTTTTTTATTTTTAATATCAACACCTGACCCACTTATCTTTTTTTTTTTTCTATTGTTTTTTGATATATATATATATATGTCATAATATATACTCTTCCAGGAATAATAAAGCAAACCTAGAGCCAGCCCAGTGAGAGACGGGAGAGTAAAGTCCGGTCACTTTAGACATCAGCGACATTCCAAGGGGCGACCACTGGGGCCCGTTACTTGGAACCTCAGGACTATTAAGACAGTGGGGATTGTGTTCGCGACACGAAGGACCGCCCGGCTTTTGCCGGGTCCGGCTCTCTCCCTCTCTCTCTCTGGTTGCCTGGGTTCCTTTTCCAACTTGTGGTGTCCTTATTTATTTCCCCACCATATTATATTGCCACATATATATATGTTGTAATATATGTCAATATATACTTATATCCCCATATATAATATAACTATAGTATAATACCAAAACGAAATAATAAAGTTAGATTGATTGACAGCCGGCGCCAGACAAGAGGAAGGTCTCCGAAAAACAAAGTCGGGTTACCAGGTGTGCTCCCTTTTCCTAAAAAATAGAGCAGTCTCTCTGACACGATGATTGACAGACCCTCCTGGACAGATCTGCCTTGACCGATGTCAGCTTCACTCTCTCGCCATCTCTGTGGTGACATCCAACATGTCTTGTCCTTTTGTGTAATTCATTCACGCCTGGAACCACTCTGAACAGGGAGGCCACCACGACTACATCTAACCAACATGCCATAGTCATCCTATATATTTCTGTTCCACTATATGACACTCTTCCATCTAAAAAACGCTCATGTCAGCGATCAGGATATGCCAAATTTGTTTTTAATATATATTGAAATAAATAAATAAAGGGGATCATTTTATAGTGCAACTAAAAGTTGCTAATGACTTGCGCCATCTATCGGAATAAATATCAACTATTCATTGATTTTTAATTATTCCAAAATTGGCCAAATACCCATTCTCGATTAATCAAGAAGAGATAACCCAGGATGCGTGTTTCGGGCTGTTGGCCTTCATCAGCACGTTGAAAGTTGTACTTGAACGACCAAAAAACTGGTCATTAAGGTATCCTGATACTATATCCAGACATTAACCCCATGGTTCCATTGCCTGATATTACTAGTAAAGACATTTGGTGTACCTAAAGTATGAGTAGTCACAAACCTCTTACCACCGTGATTTTCATGACCAGTACTGTATGTACAAGAAGTAAAAACAAAATATACCTTTTACACATGCACAATCACTTTGTTCTTCAAATAAAAGACACTTCGGGCAGACAATAAAAATATTTCCTGGTCGAAGTGTCTTATATTTGAAGAACAATGAATGCCGGCCAGGCAGCCTCTATCTTTACGACAATCACTTTGAATTAATATTACACTGATATTATCAAGTCGCCGTATAGAAAATAATTTTAAGAAACAGAGTCCAATTGCTATCCAGCTACCAGAATATCAAGAACTACATGTAGGAATATCACCACACAGTCATCAAATACAATCAATCTTATAATCTTAATAATTTTCCTTGAGCATCTTGTCAGAGATATCATCTCTATCATAGATGAACCATTAAATTAACTTTGTAAAAAAATGTTTCATTTTCTGGAATTATAAATCAATCATATCTCAACATCATATGAAATTGTGAACATGAATTTCTTATTTTTATAGCTTATTACTTTATTTTATTTTATTAACATCATGAAACGCGATATCCCAAACTCAGGGATATTTGCGTCGAGACCTCTATCTACATCACAACAAATCGGCTATATACAATCCTGTTCAATTCACTATTTTACATAATTAACAAAGAAAATTGTCCGAAGAGAAAAACAAACAACAAAGCAAAACACACAAAGCAAGCATCGCAATTCTTTTCCTTCTAATTTTCCCTCTCCCTTTTCCAATTTAAAAGAAAGTTGTAAATAAATTTGCAAAATTGATCAAAACTTTTGCACCTCTCTTTATTGCCTACAAATTCATCAAGCCGTCCAATACGACCAAATTTGTCTTCTCTATAAACCCGGAAAATTGGGCAATTCATAAGTAGATGTTTCGAGTCCTGAATTTCACCTCCGCAGAAGCATCCTGGTTCCTTCACCGCGCCGATAGTTGCCAAAAATTTCTCAAAATTACCATGATCTGTAATGAATTGGATATTATAAAAATTTGGACGGAAAAATCTTGGGATTCCAGACACGAAAAAGCTTCTGAAAATTTCATTAGTATTGTCAAAATTTTCCTTCATTTTTGCGTGTAAGAATGATTTGACTATACTTGGAGCATGGGGTTCATAAGTAATTATATCTTCAGTGGACAGATGAGTTAGATCATATTTGATTATTCTAGATTCTATATAGTCTATTAGGAGTGGAATTTTTGCCAAACTATGCACACAGTTAGATGATGTGGTTTTATAAGCTCTAACTGCCCATAAAATGATCTGGTACTGCATGGAATTCAGTTTTTGTTTAGAACGATTGTTTAAATATTTAAGCCAAATTTTTGATCCGTATGTAAGTACAGGCCTTATTATAGTTTTATATAAAGTTAACCTCTTTTGTGTATCTAAACCCCACACGTTGCCGCTTAGTGAACATAATAAATTTTTCATACGCCCTGCCTTACACAGAATATCATTTACATGTGGAGTAAAGTTAACTTTATTTTTCCATTTGTGATTTGAAAATTTCATTCCCAGAATTTTTACTTGCTTGACCGGCCTGATTATATTGTTATTAACCTCGATAGGTATTTTTTCTCTGTTATGCAGGTATAGCAAATTAGTTTTCTCTGTACAGATCGTTAATTTATTTCTATTACACCATTGGATCACATAATTTAAGGTGTGTTCACTTGCGGTTTTTAGTCCTTCAATAGTCTTATTCCAGCAAATTATTGTAGCATCGTCTGCATAACATATAATATCTGCATTAATTGATTCGAAATTTATCAACAAATCATTTAGCAAAATATTCCACAGAAGTGGTGATAAAGGTCCACCCTGTGGACATCCTTTAGTTATTTTCTTATAAAAAGTTTCTGATTCGTATGTAAATTTCACCTCCCTTTCTTTATTCAAATAAGATTTTATGATCCGTATTAAATCTGAGGGAACGTTGTCATTATCCATTCGTTTTATAATCGCAGGCCACCATGCATTGTCGAATGCACCAGCTATATCTATAGCTATCAAGGAAGTCAATTCTTTTTGTTTATGTTTCAATATAGTTTCTATAATTTTTTCCATTCCAGTAATAGTTGATCTAGATTTCATAAAGCCATGCTGCCTTGAGCTCATTAGATTATTTTCTAAATAATAGTTACTTAATTTATTTTTTATTATATTCTCAAATGTTTTAGAGAGATTAGATGTCAATGATATAGGTCTATAACTTTTATTTACTTCATAACTCGTTTTGCCTGGTTTTGGAATTATTTTTAAGAATGATTTTTTCCATTCATCCGGATAGTATCCCATTTCTATACATTTATTGAATAATTGATGCAGAATTGGGATTATTTTTATTTTAGCCTGTCTGATCATATTGTTACTAATGTAATCAGGGCCCGGTGCTTTTTTAATATTAGTTTTTAAAATTGTTTCCTCTATTTCCTTAGATTCGATATGAACACTACTTTTATTTTTATATTTAGGAGTATAATTTCTAATCAAAATATGATCATCTTTATCCAAACCTACAATATCATCCGGAAATAGATCGTTCATTAAACTTTTTATTTTGTCGATCTTTAAATGATCTGGTAAATTATCAATTAGAGGTAATCCTAAATTTCTATTTTTTGATCTCAATGACTTGTAAATCCTATAAGCATTACCAAATGCGTTAGTTGAATGACTTTCTTCTATAAAATTTCTCCAACTCGCTCTTTTTGCCTTTTTAATTTTATTTAAATATTTATTTCTCATTGATTTATAGGTCTTTTCATAGATCGCTCCATGCCGATGGTACAAATTTCTAATATAGTGGAAATCGTTTTTCAATTTCTCCAACTTCCCATCCCACCAGTATGTATTTGTTTTATGATTTCCGCTTCTTGTCTTGACATTTAGGGACAGATAAGCTGCCTCTCTAATTATTTGTGTGAGAGTCTTTACAATGTTGTCAATATCTTCGATAGTTGACGCGTGGTTTATCTTGGTGATAATGTTATCTACATCTTGTATTGAAATTTTTTCGGTAAATGTTTTCCAATCAGCATCTTTCTCTATAAATTTCCATGTTGAGTTTTGAACTGTCCTTTGCCTGTTAAAATTATGATAAATGTCAAAGGTTATTGCAACGTGATCTGAAATGCTCGTCAAAATAGTCGTCTTCCAGTTTTGTACAAAACTTATTGATTTTTTGTTTGAAATCGTAAGATCTATAATGCTTGAATTTCGGCAGGTGGGTATCTTAAGATTATGGATAAATAGGCTATGTTCATCTATGATGGAGTAGAATTTGAAACCATTGGAATTAGTCGTCGGATCAAACCAGACTGGGTGTCTAGAATTGAAGTCGCCACATAGTATAATAGGTTGTTGATTGTAGGTATCTAGAAGCTCCTTGATAAATTTTTGATGAGTGTCATTAAATTTATAGCTTATAACATATTTAAAATTTATATCAAATTTATTTTAATTTGTAAACTTATTCAGTTTCCTGGGACACGAGTCTTCAACAATTGGTCAGTTCTAGGGCCCTAGCTTTGCTGGCGCCATCAGGTCAGATCCGATGGTGGGGTTAGTAAAAGCTAGAAGTGGAATAGGACTTCTCAGGACCATTTAGGGCTCCTGGGGGGTGAACCGCCAAAAAGGGTAACGCGCCGAGGCAGGTACTTCCAGAGTGGTGAGGAAACTCTGCCGGATAAAAGTTTATTTTTTCAGGAGATACCTTTTATCCAAAATAATATATATATTAATAATGCATTGATATATATATAATAGAAATATAATTTAAAGTGATAAAATGCGCACACCTTGAGAAAAAAATGTCAAACTTTTATCCAAGGTAGGATCAAAGCATTCCCGAACTTTTTAAAAATTGATTATTTATTCATAGTATAGTAATTTAAACATGGAATTTTCAAAATAGGAGCCTTGTTTATCTACACATTTTTTTCTAGCGTGAAAAAGAGCTGTTGAAATGCTAGTTCAAAGTCAAATTTTCTAAGCTTGTTTAGCTCCACCGTCGCATTTTCATTTACTTCTGATGACAATGAAAAGCGCCTCCCTTTTAACGTCATTTTAAGTTTTGGAAAGGAGAAGAAATCGCATGGGGCGATATCAGAAGAGTAAGGAGGATGCGGCAAGGCAGATACAGAGTGTTTGGCTAATATAAATCCTTCTAGGTGCTTTAATCTGGGAGTTGGTTTTTCCAGTACCAAATCCGAAACCCAGTTTGGATCCCGTTGCTTGGCTATTGAGCAGGATAGCAGCTAAGGGAATGCTTAGCATGCCAGCTTATGGACCTAAAGATTTGGGAGGCCATCTGCTTCTAGAATGTATTGTTCAATTCTGCCCATTTATGAAACAGTAAGACGGAATCTTAGGTATGTTATTTTAGCACACTATGGACATGGGTTTTTAGGGCAGTAGAATATCACATATATACAGTGGTACCTCGACATACGAGTTTAATTCGTTCCGCAACCTTGCTCGTATCTTGAATTACTCATATCTCGAAGTAAATTTCCCCATACAAAACAATTGAACTACCATTAATCCGTTCCAACCTTCAAAATGTCACCCCAGTTATTTTTGTTACGTGGTTTTAAATAATAAAAACGTATTTATAAATATCAAATATTTTTTGCACAAAACAAAAAAGAGAATGTAAAGAAATAAATTAGATATCCTCACTGGTCTTTGCCTTTTTCGCTACATTTTTCTCGCTTTCACCTGCAGGCCGTTTAGAAAAAAAAACATGTCCAAGGAGGTTTGTTTCTTCCTCCCTCTCAGAATGTTCCAGAAATGAGTTAGGCAAGTGTCATTAAAAAGGTCAGATGCACGACCTGTTGCAACTTTTTCTGGGTGTTTTTTTTTTCCACGAACTGTGAAACTCTCTCCCACATTCCTAAGATCTCCTTTATCTCACTTGTAGAAATAACCTCCTCCTCTGACTCCTCAAAACCAATTACTTGCATAACCTCAGTATGCAGCTGTGACTGTAACTCTTGTATCTCCTCAGTCGTCAGTTCCTGGGTGTGCGCGTGATGGCGCGACTGCGTGTTACTACCGAACCGAACTCGTATCTAGAATTTCGCTCGTAACTAAAAGCATAAAATCACTTGCTCGTCGGCTCGTATCTCGAAAAACTCGTATGTTGAGGCGCTCTTATGTCGAGGTACCACTGTATTTGCATCGAGCACTGCTCTTCAGAAAACAATTCACCACTGATGAACCAAGCCCTCTCATTATTTTTATCGCAGTAAGGACAGTAGAGATGTTTGAATTATTTGTGAGAGAAATGCTTAATGTTTTTATATATCATGTATAGATGCACCTTTTATGTCTTTTAACTAAATATGTATCTAAGAAATAAAAGTATTTAAAAGCACTAATGTTTCTTTTTCGCATAAATCAAACCTCTATACTGTCCTTACTGCGATGAAAAATATTGAGAGGGCTTGGCTCTTCAATGGTGAAACCCTACCAGACCACTTCTTAGAGCTCTAATACTGTATTGGACTATCTTGCTTATATGTTCTACACTGAATGGTGAAATCTCAGAAATGGTATTCGGGTAAACTAAGGACATAAGCTTTTAGGACAGTAGAATTACCTATAAATTTTTTGCATCGAGGAATGCGCTTCCGCAAACAGGTGCGTTATTGCTTTATATAAATTTATGCCTAACTTGTCCTTATTGTTTGAGGAAGAGCCTCTATCGATGCAAATATTTATATGAAATTCTACTCTCCTAAAATCTTATGTCCATAGTTTACCAATATAATACAAATTCATTCCTGCCTGGGCTGCTTGCTGATTTTGTTAAATTAAGTTTACTTAAATACCATTTCTAAGATTCCACCCTTTAGTGCAGCGTATAAAATCAGAATAGTCCAATACAGTATTAGAGCTCTAAGAAACGGTCTGGTAGATTAAATTGGTGAAACTGCTGGAAGAGATCCACCACTGATGAGCCAAGCCCTCCCAATATTTTGTCATTGCAGTAAGGACAGTAGATGTTTTTGTGTTTTGTGTATAAAAGAAACATTCAAGTTTTTAAATACTTCCAATCCTTATATAAAGATGTGGCCTTATTGCTTTATATAAATAATTATCTGTTGAATCTCAGTGGACGCATACTTGACTGAGGCGCCATTGTTCAAAAGAGGTTGATTGCTGCGACAGCAATTTATTCCAATTTGACTACCTAAAATCCACAGTACATTATATCTAGCTCTTTTAAATCCAAAATTGGCGCTTTCTTAGATGGGTTTGCTGTTAATGTTTTTCTCAATTATCCCAAGTACGCATGGGATTAGTCAAGATAGCATATAATTATCTTTTCTCTTTATATGCTTCGCACATATCAAGACTTTATACTTAAAATTATATAAAAGGGCTGTTTAAACCCATAATTATTTGATTGTAGTTCTTTTTTTCTCGTAAATATACCAAAAATGCCCACTTCTGAGACATTCTATTGTGCCTTTTTCCCGAGTACACGTGGTACATAGCATTATCAACAGAAGTTGCGCAACTTGTGCACAAGTGAAATATGCTGTTTGAAAATTTCTAGTTAAAAGTTGTCAGAGCCCTGTCTATTTACACGGATATACTGAAATCTTGGAGACCATTGACACCGAAAAGTGGTCAATTTCACCTTTTAAACATATATTTATTTTGTATTTGGTTAGCAACTTTTAAAACAACTACAAATATCGAAGTTATATAATCATAAATAATTTCTGACATATTTCACCTATATGAAAATCACTATTAGCAAACTATATAAATGCGTATATAATTATTCTAAACCTTTCCATAGCTTTGTCTCCAATATTGTTATGACGCTTTTCAGCGGTCGTTGTTTGCGTACAAGGTTTAATGTAGGTTCATTGTGGATACAGATTAGTTCGTAATACTTTATTGCCAGGAGCTGTTAATGGGATTGAGAACTAGGTACATTTAGATGGACTTGTCTCAAATGTCCGCTATCAGAAGGATCTTTCTTGTCAACGTTCCTCTCCATACTGTCCACGTCCAGCCTGTGCTACACCACCTTGTAGGCCGCTCCGATGCCGTGGTCCTGGTACCGTCTTGCAGGATAATCCACACTCCTGGAAGCAACTCTCCGCGTCTTCCACTCTCCGCAGATGTGACCAGACTCTGACCTCCCCTCCACACGAATGCCATTGTTTGGCACCTGTTCCCCTGACACATTGCCATCCCCCGCAGCTGGAGTACACCCATCTTCCCCCAACTTTACTTTGGAATCTTGGCTTCTCAGATAGTTTGTCTTCCATTTTACAACATATACGAAAATAAATAACACTCTCAAGAATCATACCACCTGAATTATCTATCTATAAGAATATGATATCCAAACCATCGCTATAAGAAATGTATATATTCATTGGACAATATTCATAATAAGGATTCACATGCATAGAAAGTATTTTTATATTAGATAGAACAACCTCCCTCACGCCATGGATACTTTGGTTACATGTGAATGTCCTCCTTTTTGAAACCACACTTTCCACCTATAAATTGGATTTCATACATAGTACCTATGACATATTAATAAAATAATTTCTAACATTTGAATTCTGTTAGCGACAGCAATTTTTGACAATAAATTAGGCTTTTATTAATTACTTAGTCCCTTTGACATTTAAAAATTTAATTTCCTTATTTGTTGCTTTCTAACAATTTCTTAATATATATCCAGACATTAACCCCATGGTTCCATTGCCTGATATTACTAGTGAAGACATTTGGTGTACCTAAAGTATGAGTAGTCACAAACCTCTTACCACCGTGATTTTCATGACCAGTACTGTATGTAGAAGAAGTAAAAACAAAATATACCTTTTACACATACACAATCACTTTGTTCTTCAAATAAAAGACACTTCGGGCAGACAATAAAAGGATTTACTGGTCGAAGTGTCTTATATTTGAAGAACAATGAATGCCGGCCAGGCAGCCTCTATCTTTACGACAATCACTTTGAATTAATATTACACTGATATTATCAAGTCGCCGTATAGAAAATAATTTTAAGAAACAGAGTCCAATTGCTATCCAGCTACCAGAATATCAAGAACTACATGTAGGAATATCACCACACAGTCATCAAATACAATCAATCTTATAATCTTAATAATTTTCCTTGAGCATCTTGTCAGAGATATCATCTCTATCATAGATGAACCATTAAATTAACTTTGTAAAAAAATGTTTCATTTTCTGGAATTATAAATCAATCATATCTCAACATCATATGAAATTGTGAACATGAATTTCCTATTTTTATAGCTTATAACATATTTAAAATTTATATCAAATTTATTTTAGTTTGTAAACTTATTCAGTTTCCTGGGACACGAGTTTCCAACAATTGGTCAGTTCTAGGGCCCTAGCTTTGCTGGCGCCATCAGGTCAGATCCGATGGTGGGGTTAGTAAAAGCTAGAAGTGGAATAGGACTTCTCAGGACCATTTAGGGCTCCTGGGGGGTGAACCGCCAAAAAGGGTAACGCGCCGAGGCAGGTACTTCCAGAGTGGTGAGGAAACTCTGCCAGATAAAAGTTTATTTTTTCAGGAGATATCTTTTATCCAAAATAATATATATATATTAATAATGCATTGATATACACTGCGTGACATTGAAAATGGAACACCAAGAAATAGTGGCCAGAAAGTGATGAAACTCGGCAGACAGAGAGAGACAGGGACGAACAATAAGTGATCTTTAATTCAAAATGATAGTCATAATACAGAGCGAGAACGGCGTCGGCTTAGTAGCAAGTAGGACCACCGCGGACGGCGATGCACGCAGCAACACGTCTAGGTAGAGAGTCAATCAGAGTACGGATGGCGTCCTGAGGGATGGCTCTCCATTCCCTCTCAACCATTTGCCACAGTTCGTCTTCTGAACGCGGCTGTGGCAAGGCATGCAAACGGCGTCCAATGATGTCCCAGACGTGCTCGATTGGTGAGAGATCAGGAGAGTACGGTGGCCAGGGAAGCATCTGTACATCTTGCAGAGCTTGTTGGCTAATGAGAGCAGTGTGCGGTCGGGCGTTATCCTGCTGATAAAGGGCATTGGGTACCCCCTGAAGGTAGGGGAGTGTCACCGGTCGCAGCACATCATCAACGTATCGTTGGGCCGTCATAGTGCCCTGAATACGAAGTAAAGGTGACCTGGAATCATACGCGATTGCGCCCCAAACCATGATTCCACGTTGTCGCACGGTGGGGCGTTCCACAATTGCTGCCGGATTGGACCTTTCTCCACGTCGACGCCACACGCGTACACGGCGACTATCACTGGACAAGCAGAAACGCGACTCATCTGAGAACACGACCCTGTGCCATTCCGTCATTTACGTCGATCTAGCCCGGCACCATTCCAAACGTTGGCGCCTATTCGGTGGGGTCAATGGCAGTCTTCTTAGCGAACGGCATGAGTGCAGGCCATTAGCAACCAATTGACGGGAAATGGTTCTGGTCGAGATGGAATGATCTAGGGTGTCTTGCACATGTTGCAGGATGGCGGTACAAGTGGCTTGTGGGGCCGCCACTGCTTGTCGAAGGATACGCCGATCCACACGTGCTGACGTCACTCTGGTTGCACCGGCATTCCTATAAATTGCCACATTTCCTTGTTCCAACCATCTTCTCCACAGTCGGTGCACCGTGGACGCACCAAGATGTGTATCAGCTGCGATTTGACGTATGGACCAACCTGCCCTTTTCAGTCCGATCACCATGCCCCTCGTAAAAGCGTCTGTCTGCTTGAACTGCCTCCGTTTACGATGACCTGGCATTCTCTGTTATTACACGTGTCTTTTGACACAAGAACAAAATTTCTACAATGATTTTCCTTGAAGAAATAACGACACGAATACTGTCCTTTCTGCAAGTTCGTTCCCTTATATCTTACTCCATGTGCGCACGAGAGCTGCGCATTTTACATCATTTGCATAACTCGGTTAGGCGCGTCTACCCTGAAATTTGCATAATTTTCTGGCCACTATTTCTTGGTGTTCCATTTTCAATGTCACGCAGTGTATATATAATAGAAATATAATTTATTTATTCCCAGTTGCAAATAAGACACGCTATATCCGATCTGGGTAATTGCGCGTGAAACTATTTACAATAATTCATATTGTAGTAGAGTAGGTAACAAAAAATTGTCAAAAATAAAATAAATAATCAAGAAAAAGAGCATTGAATAAACATATACACTAAAAATAATAAGCAACAACATAAGCAGATAGGAGAAATCTCAAGGTAGTTATTTACAATATGTTACAATGATGGAAGTTAATGAAGTTATCTGTAATAATTAGTTTCGTGGAGAGATAAAGTTCATCAAGTTGAGCTATTTACAATTAGTTATATTCTAAAGTAACTTATCAATTATTCACAATTATGTAAATCAAGTCGCATAATAGTGTAGTTCCTCAAGCTGCATGAAGCTGTCTATTTATAATAAAAAGTCTGCAGAACCTATTAAATTTCATATATCTTTTCCTATTATAAACTAATTGACCCAGATAGGTTTTTTCCATCTTGCTCTGCTGTCTTAGGTTTGACACCAGTGGGCATGAGTTCAGAATGTGTTTGGGGGTTTCTTCTTCCGCTCCACAAGAGCATCTGGGCGAATCTATTTTTATAATTCTGAAGAGATATGATTTGAACTTACCATGACCCGTAAAGAATTGAACATTGTAGAAATTTGGTTTGACAAAGTTTGGTATTTTAGAGGAGATGAAAAAAAACGTTTGAAATTATTGCTGGATTCTTCATAGTATTCCTGTAATTTTCTTTCATTATAGTTAGCAATTTTTTTTTCTGTTTGATAAATAAAATCTAATGTAGCCTATTTCATTTTTAAATATGTTGGATTCTATGTAATCTGTGAGTTTTGATATTTATGTTAGTATATGTGTACAGTATGACGATGTTGTGGTATAGGCCTGTATTCAGTGTTTTAGAATATTATACTGCTGGGAATTTAGTTTTTTTTTGGCTTTCTTGCTTATTGTTGCCTATTGTTTATTGAAGCCATATTGTTTGACCATATGTTATTGTGCTTCGGAATATTGTCTTGTATAAAGTTAATTTTCGTCTGCATTCTAGACCCCATGCTTTCTTTATTAAACTGAGTAGGTAACCGCTAGCTCTAGTAGTTTTGTCGACGATTTCATTAATGTGTGGCATAAAGTCCAGTTTGTTCCTGCTTCGATAATTTTTCAAGGTCAATCCCAAGATCTTAAGGGTTTCAACATGTCTAGCTATATTGCTATTGAGGATTTTTGTATCATTTATGCAATTATATAAATATAATATTTTCGTTTTATCCTTTGGTATCTGTAATTTACTGCTTTCACACCAGGTATTAATTTTACTAAGTAAATTGTGAATTGTTGTCTTCAGTTCGTCATGGCTTTTGTTCCAGCCTATTATAGTCAATACTGTTATCATCCAGATTAATGTTTAACAATTCTTCAATCAGGATGTTCCATAATGTGGGAGATAGTGGTTGTGGACATCCTTTAGTTAGTTTTTTAGTAATATTTATAGAGGAAGAAAATTTGAAATCCACTGTTCTGTTGTTAAAGAATTATTGTGTTATTATAATCTGTTGTTTATGTTTTCCCGTTTTTTTTTCAGGCTGACACTAATTTATGAGTTTCTTCTTTATGAATAGACTTTAATTGTCAATTTAGTTTTAACAATTTTTGCAACGTTCTCCAGTATTGATTTTGAAGTAGATATAAATTATTAAATAAAAATTCTTTGGATATATAAATATAAAGAAACAGATTAATCTTTAAATATTCAAATATAATAAATTTCATTATTTAGTATTCGTTTCATATTCATCATTTTACTCCAACATGTTTATGTTCTGACTTTTGTTTAACTGTTAAAATTAGAAATAAATTCAATTGAAAAATATCGAATTTTAAAATAAATATTTAACTTGATATTTTAAAACCTGATGTCTGAAGCAGAAGATTGCTCCATCTGCCTGGACACCATCAGCCAGGATAACCTCTGCCATCCCAGAAACTGCATTCACCAATTCCACCTGGACTGTCTCAAGACATGGTCTGAGCAGACAATCTCCTGTCCAATATGCCGTAGAAATTTTACTGAGATTGTTTACAATGTCAGAGGTCCTGAGGACTATGATATCATGGCGGTTGAAGACAAAGTCAATTCTACAGAGATGCTAGATGATAATCCTCAAGAAGTCCCTCCTCAAGTGACACAATTCCTCCTTGATGTATTCGACCAAGATAATGATATTGATGATGATTCTGATCTCCCCAATGATGGAATGTTGGGGAAGTCGTCAGTGTTCTTCAAAATACTACTATATTTTTCTGAAAATAGAGAACTATATATTTAAATCTTTAGATAATAAAAAGGTATATATTGGATTGAATAAAATATTTATTTACCAATATTTCGGTTGGCTGAACGCCAACCTTTGTCATGATATTATATTTTTGTTCAAACAAACTCAGCACCGCTTAGTATTATAATATCACAATTAAAATATAAAATTTTAATTATATTAATTTTTTTAAAAATATTTTAACTGTGATTTTATAACACTATATGCGGCGCTGAGTTTGTTTATACAAAAATGTAATTACTTGACAGAGGTTGACGTTCAGCCAACAGATATATTGGAAAATAAATCTTTTATTCAATCCAATATATACCTTTTTATTATTCAATTACTATATATATATAAACGATTTATAGAATATATTGAAAACTCATGATGCCTCCTTACTTTCAAATAGTGTGAATATTTATTGTTTATAATAATATACAACATTTATTCTTATATTTTCATAATCCAATATGCCAGCCGATTACCTGCCCAACAGAAATATAACCATAATCACGCCTGAAGAATAGTCAAGGTTATAATGTTAATTTATCCTTTCATTCTATTTCTTTTATTTCAAAAGTTCTTAGCTTCAAATAAATTCATTATATAATAATATTATAAAAAAGCAAAAAAAAACTTATTTTGCCTTTATAATTTTGTGTACTTTGAAGAATTAATTAGTCTAAATAAAAACAAGGAAATGCTAATTCCTACTTTAATATTTTTTTCTAAGCCGGTGCCCCTTTGAACTCTACATGTGCCATAGACGAATACATTTGTTGTTATCAGCAATCACAGACGTTGGACATGTAGAGATTTGGAAACAGCTATATTAACAGCAACGAGGAAAAACCTCCACAATAATCCATTTTAACAATTTTTCTTATTATATATATTTATATCCTATATATACATTTAAAAGTATTTAGATTGTGCATTTATTTTATATTTTTCACGAAAATATTTTTCCGACTATAAAAAAAAGGGGTTATAGTTCAAGTATGCCATTAGTGAAACGAGAATATAAGTAAAATCAAATGTATTTTAAAGGACAATTTTCACTTTCAAAATTATCATTTTTACTATTAAGCAACTATCCGGTAATATGACAGCTCTCTCTAAAGGACACTTTAGCTCTGCAATTAGGTGTTGTCCTTTACAGGGAGGTACTACTGTAGCAACTCTCCGGTAAGAGGACACCTCTCCCTAAAGGACACTTTGGCTCTGTAATTAGGTGTTGTCCTTTACAGGGAGGTTCTACTGTAGCAACTCTCCAGTAAGAGGACACCTCTCCCTAAAGGACACTTTAGCTCTGCAATTAGGTGTTGTCCTTTACAGGGAGGTTCTACTGTAGCAACTCTCCAGTAAGAGGACACCTCTCCCTAAAGGACACTTTAGCTCTGCAATTAGGTGTTGTCCTTTACAGGGAGGTTCTACTGTAGCAACTCTCCAGTAAGAGGACACCTCTCCCTAAAGGACACTTTAGCTCTGCAATTAGGTGTTGTCCTTTACAGGGAGGTTCTACTGTAGCAACTCTCCAGTAAGAGGACACCTCTCCCTAAAGGACACTTTAGCTCTGCAATTAGGTGTTGTCCTTTACAGGGAGGTTCTACTGTAGCAACTCTCCAGTAAGAGGACACCTCTCCCTAAAGGACACTTTAGCTCTGCAATTAGGTGTTGTCCTTTACAGGGAGGTTCTACTGTAGCAACTCTCCAGTAAGAGGACACCTCTCCCTAAAGGACACTTTAGCTCTGCAATTAGGTGTTGTCCTTTACAGGGAGGTTCTACTGTAGCAACTCTCCAGTAAGAGGACACCTCTCCCTAAAGGACACTTTAGCTCTGCAATTAGGTGTTGTCCTTTACAGGGAGGTTCTACTGTAGCAACTCTCCAGTAAGAGGACACCTCTCCCTAAAGGACACTTTAGCTCTGCAATTAGGTGTTGTCCTTTACAGGGAGGTTCTACTGTAGCAACTCTCCAGTAAGAGGACACCTCTCCCTAAAGGACACTTTAGCTCTGCAATTAGGTGTTGTCCTTTACAGGGAGGTTCTACTGTACTTGGTTTAAATCTCCTGGATATTAATCAAACAAATGCTACAGGTTTCTGGAGATGTGTTTATTCATCTTTATTAAACCTAATCTCGAGGTTTCGGGCATCTCTGCCCTTTTACAGGAGTCCATGGAAATATCTTTCACATATGTTTCTATGTACTCCTGTAGACGGGCAAAGATGCCCCAAAGCCGAGATTAGGTTTAATAAAGATAAATAAACACATCTCCAGAAACCTGTAGCATTTGTTTGATATTACATGTATCTATAAAACCGATATTGATATTTTCGAATTGGAAAAATAAATCATATGCGCAAAGTTCGCCTCAAGAACAGCAGCCCCAAATCTAAAAACCAAAGAAATCTTTACCGAAACAAGCTTTCAAAAACTGACTCTACTATTTGAATCCCATTTAGTTTTAAAATACTCTGACCTTACTGAAATTCTATCACTCCTTAGAAGCGACATGGTATCTTCAATAGAAGGAAAATAGAAGCTTGTTCTTCACACTCAACTGCAGAAGGAGCTACAGCTTTGGCATCCGAGCTACAACAAAAGTCCCAGCCAACCGCTCCTGTAGCCAATATCTCATAAGAACGCGCATGACTAGAACACGGGCTGGGCCTCTCGAGAAGATCAGGCAACAACAGTCTTGAATGAGAGGGTTCTAACTTTACGTTGAAAGATTTAGGCTGCAAGCACAGTACAGAGGTTGGTGTTCTCGTGAACATATCCTAGGTTTCATAAATATTGCCGAGTTACTAATTAAGGACAGTATTGGAGGTATCTGCGCGACACAGTGAGTTAATGATTGAAGGAGTGACTTGGCTTTTCGTTTTCTTTGGTCGGGGGCCGCTGCTCTTTTATATAGTATAGTGTCGTGCGTACACATGGCGTGCATTGTAGATAGGTACACAAGATGGGTACTATAAGGAAACATGGCGAGCAGCAGTCCTTTTAACAGTCCCACCACGAGAAGGTAGAGAACATGGGACCGCCTGAAACACATGGGTTAGACACGTGGAGACTTCCCTCATTGTGCGCGAACCTGTTTCGAATGTTTGACACCCGTTCTGATCTCCCTTATCGTACTTGAGGCGCCCGCTCGTACTCGACTGTCTCGACACCACAGTCTTGCGTACATGGTAAAGCTGCGCCTCGTTCCTCAGGGCTGAGGGGTCATTCTGCTAATGGTTGGCTCTCAGGAAGTATCTCCCTAAACTATAAGAGGGGGGGGGGGTAGAGTATCTGCACGCAGGAAGTCAGAAACGGCTTCTACCTGAACGAACGCCAAACTGGCAGCGGCTTCAACGTCTCCTGAAAACGTAAGTGGTCATTAGTTTCAATAAAGAGCTGACACAGGCCTGGAAATATAGAACAAGGTTTGGTGGTAGAGGTTGAAAGTTGAAGCAGGTCCCTGGGGTTTAGGCTGCAACAATGAGAGGTTAAAAAATGTGACTTACCAGGCGTCTACCCAGGGACACATTCGGTAACTTGCTTGACCTGGACGTGAAACATGAGATGTTGAATCCAAGTTTGGCATCAACATCCATCTTGGCTAACCTGGGTGAGAATCTTCACTTCGGAGAACTTTTCATCTTCATGTGGAACAGTCATCTCCGAGGAACTGGAACACACAGCCTCCTCCCTCTCTCTAGCTATACATACTTACTCTCTGGGCTCCACCATTGAAGAACAAAAATACACAACTTCCTTTATATCATTCTTTTATACACAATACATAGAAGATGAAATGTCTTACGAGTTCCATTTGTAAAGTCTGAGTAAGAAATCAGAAATAATGTTTCCCAGGTAAAAAGAAACAGTTCACTCAGCGACACACAGAATCCCACTTCTAACAACTGCAGCTGTTATACCACCGGTCAAGTCAATACAGCGGTCTGGACTAAACTGATGGTTTCACTACTGATTAGCCATGCCTTTCCCCCAATATCTCAAATTTCGCGAAGAAAATTTTTTAAATGAAAATATTTGTTACAATAATATAATAGTTCGAAGTATTTTCAATTTCTTCTTATAGATTGCGCGCAATGTATCTTCATTTAACGCCAAATATTTATAGTGTGGCGTGTAAGTGCGATGTTTGAAATGGGTATTTTCAATTATATTTCAGAATCCCGTTTATGTTCACAGAGTGGCAACTTCTTCAAGCAGATCAAGCTAAACAACAGGAGAAACCGTGATACGTGGCCACTAACTGGATCAACCAGTTCTTTGCTAACCTGCCGCTCTAGCTACAGCCAGCTACCTCGCGGCCTTGCCCATCTTTCCCGCGTTTCGACGTACCCCTGCCTTCAATCCGTTCTTGGCGCGTGCTGTACCTACAGGTTCCTGTCTTTATAAAGCTTGAGGAAGAGAGACTAGGACAAATTATAGAAGACCGAATGTGTATCGTTCTGGTGATATTGGTTGGATGAAGGATCCCGATGTCGCTGAATGGGACTAGTGCAGGGGTCGGCAATCTTTTGAGTCGGAAGAGTTAAAAATTACAATTTACAAAATATCAGAGTTTTTGAAGAGCCACAATATATTTTTTTTTGCCAAAAATAAATAGTACACAGCATAACTATTATTTGTAACTATATAAAGAGCTGCAGTTTCTCATCCAAAGAGCCGCATGTGGCTCGCGAGTTGTTGACCCCTGAGTGTTCTCAGACAGTAAATAGGAAGCTGGTAGCACCATAGTTAGCCGGGATGTGAAGCTGGTAGCACCGTAGTTAACCGGGATGTGAGCTGGTAGCACCATAGTTAGCCGGGATGTGAAGCTGGTAGCACCATAGTTAGCCGGGATGTGAAGCTGGTAGCACCATAGTTAGCCGGGATGTGAAGCTGGTAGCACCATAGTTAGCCGGGATGTGAAGCTGGTAGCACCATAGTTAGCCGGGATGTGAAGGATGGTGAGTTTCCAGTAGAACTGGTTGCTATAAAGGATAGTACATGAGAGAGTATGTGTTTCCCAGAGAACTCAATACTCGGATTGCAGGTCTGCGCTGATATTCATTGGCCTGGAGCATGGTCAGATTGTGGAGTCCACTTTGGCGACCTCCACAAAGCTCACCCACAGTACCTCATAGAAAGCTGGTGGACAATGGTGAAGCTGCCTCGACAAGAACGAAGTGGACGTCGAGCATTCATCATTGTCAAACCAACCCATCTCTTCACCTTTCTTTTATTACTTAATTTTTAATGTGTATAATTTATTATATTATAATAAATTTCCTTTTTTTAAAATAATTAATCAGCTATTTTTTTATATTTTCAAATAGTATTCGTTTATTAAAATAATATTTTGAATAATAATTTTTAATTATAATTTTGATTATTATTTTTTTAATATTTCAACAGTTGGAATATTAAAAAAAAATTTTTTTTACTCTGTTAAAAAAAATTGGCGGAAATTTTGAGGAAGGCGATATGAAGAAGAGAGGGAAGGGTAGAGACAGATAGGGGAGAGGTTCTAAGAAAATCGTCTAAAAATGTAGTTTTAAAATTTTAGTGGAAGAAATTTTCCAGCCCTCCAACTGAAGCATCAAAAAAGGTAAGTAAATTCTCATAATATATTTTTTAACAGGTTAATTTTATGTATATTTTCCCATTTCAATCTTATTGCCTATTTTATTCATTTCTGTTTGACCATTCCAATAGAACAATAAATATAAAAATGTTTTGAATATCAACTTTGGCTTTGAGTCTTTAATTTGGTTTAGAGTCGATTATTTTTAACCCCAGTGCGTACAGGATATTTACAAGTTGTATTTGTTATTTCAAAAATCAGCTCACATCTTCAACATGAAATTGTGGAGATGCTGAGGGGAATAGACAGACGCTATTTTGGGTCAGAGGACCCTCTCTCATCGAGGGAATTGAATTTATTGATGGATTGGCAAAGGAAGGATGCGCTGGTCGTGGAATTTCCAATCCCCAGGAATGAGGTTTATAAGCGCATAAAGATAAATCCAGGATGGAGGGTGGGAACTATACGTGAAGACTTCCCGTCGATTCTGACGAAAAAAGAGGGATGATCTATGTAATATATAATGTGTTTATATGGTTTTGACCAAGGACTTGGTTGTTGTTGCGTCATGTAATCAATATATAGCGTGAAATATTCATGTTTTTAGTTCTTATGATAATTCTGTAATAATAAAATATTATGCAAATATATAACTTTTCAGCAGCATACAATCTCATTTAATAGAAACTACACTACCTAATATTCAATAATGATTGAATGATGATTCAATAATGAATCTTGATGCAAGCAGTTCCGCATCTTGCTTTGAAAGTCTCAGGTCACATGTCAAATCATTCAGTTTTGGTTGTGAAAAACGTTTTGGACATTCTTGTTCTCCATAGTTTTCAATACCAGAATCATCCAGTTCAGTATCCTTTTGTGTGGTGTTTTCTGATTCATCATAAAGGGGATTATTAGCACTGGATGAAAAAACTGGGACTATAAGAGGGGACTATTTGGGCTGTGTGGTATTGGAAGTCTAGCTGAATATACGTCTTTGTATATAAGCTTTTTCTTACCATTCCTGTTAAAGTGTTTCAAGTCTTGTACGCAAAAGTAACAATCATTGTCATGATTTTTTGGCCCTCGCCAAACCATAGGAATCCCAAATGTCAGTTGCCTTTCATCCTTTGTCCACTGGCGCAGTGTTTCGACACACGTTTTGCATACCTTATGTGGAGCCCATGTCTTGTCCTGGTCTCCTAATTTTATATCAAAATTTGCGAAATCCGCCCGCTTTACAAAGTCTGTTATTGCATTTCTTCGCGCATTTACAGTATATTCGCCGCATATATAACAGAAAATATTTGGGTCGTTTTCGCAGGATCTTCTTTTGGAAACCATGTCTGGAAGTGAATTTATCAATGTGTTAAAATTTTATTTTCATAAAGTTGATGGCATAGCTTTTAAATGAATGATGCTTAAAATAATAATTTTATAAATTTAACCTGTGAATAAAATATATTTTCACTAAAAATTTAAATACTTATTTAATTTTTGAAAATTTCAAATTAGAAGTGATGGTATAATGTTTCGAATTGATTTATTTATTTTAATTGTTAAAATTTTATTTTTATATGAAGTTAATGGCGTATGTTTTAGAACTTTGAGATGTGATGATTATAAAATTATGAAGCAATCATGATGACTTGGCAGTTTTCTTTATGAAAATATTATTTTGGTGAAATACACTTTATGGTCATTATCTATAAATTTTGATGACATACAGAAGAACTAAGTGCAGATTCGGAATCAGCGCCATTTGATTACCAAAAAAGCATTTTAAATCCTCAAACATCAAAAACTTTTTAAAATTTTGTAGACCTGTGTAATCGATACTGAGAAAGAGTTGAATTAAGAAATTAGAAATTTATTATTTTCGAAATTTAAATCGCTGAGAGGATTCCAGCAAACTACAATATCTATTTTTTTGCTACATGTTTTAATTAAGTCTGCTAGTGCATCGTAATATCTGATTGTATTTAAATATCGTCATTCAATTCTTCTACTTTTGACGAAGTGGTATTTTATTAATTTATCATTTGATATTATTAGGGTTCTTTCCTGGTATTCAAAAAGGCAAAATACGTGTCGATCAGTTATATTTTTCAACTAGACGAATGGCCCGGGCTTCGCCCCGGGATTGACCCGTGTGCATATCTACCCGAGTGATATATATTCAGATAAGATTTTTTTTATAATTGTTTGTTATTAGCATTATCTATTTGTTTGCATCAGCCTAATTTAATCTAATCTTTGATAGAGGGCGCTGTTCGTGAGCTAAGTAGAATAATTTGAATATATAGTTTCAAGTTTGGCATACCCGAGACATTTGGCCTATATCGACAGATGAATCAGCTTTATAATCAATATGGGCATTATACTGCAAACCTGAAAAAGGCTTATGAGTCCAAAGCTGAATACGCTGAACAGGAACTTGCATAGTTTGTGTAGCTGCGACGCGGGCTTCAGAATACCTAAGACGGTGAAGCGTACGACGCTTCTCACTTTGAAGTGGTGTCTCAATAGCTCTAGTATTCCTATATCTCCTGGAAGCAGCCGTATTCCTACCAAGTAAACGTCGGCTGTGGCGAGGCATATTCGAAAAAAAAATTAGATTGAGAGTAATAACAAAAGCTTCAAAACCAGCAATTTCTAAACAAAGCATAAAAATTTCCTGTCTTTTTGAGGTAAATATCAAAATTTTTAAATTTTTTATTCAAAATAACCTTCAGATATGTTGAAAAGATTTTAAAAAACTAAAATCATAATATTATATATATATTACCAAAAATTAATGTACAAAACCAGTTATCATTAAAAAGCTTCAAAAATAGACCAACCGCTGGATACGGCAATGAAAAAGCATGCTTTTTTGAGCTAAAAAATAGAAATAATTTTCTAAAATACAAAATACAACCCCTATATGTTAAAAAAACTATAAATAATCTAAATATAAAATATTTAATCAAATAAATCAAAATATCTTTTAAAAAAATTTGAAAAAGGACTTCAAAAAGACAAATAAATGAATCCGTAAAAGAAATCCCTTGTTTATTTAAAAATATAAATAACCTATTTTTTAGATACAACCCATATATGTAGAAAATATAATAAATAAACTGTATGGCATATTCTGAAAAAAAATTTAGATTGAGATTAATAACAAAAGCTTCAAAACCAGCAATTTCTAAACAAAGCATAAAAATTTCCTGTCTTTTTGAGGTAAAAATCAAAATTTTTAAATTTTTTATTCAAAATAACCTTCAGATATGTTAAAAAGATTTTAAAAAACTAAAATCATAATATTATATTACCAAAAAATTAATGTACAAAACCAGTTATCATTAAAAAGCTTCAAAAATAGACCAACCGCTGGATACGGCAATGAAAAAGCATGCTTTTTTGAGCTAAAAAATAGAAATAATTTTCTAAAATTCAAAATACAACCCCTATATGTTCAAAATTTTTAAATTTTTTATTCAAAATAACCTTCAGATATGTTAAAAAGTTTAAAAAAAACTAAAATCATAATATTATATATTACCAAAAAATTAATGTACAAAACCAGTTATCATTAAAAAGCTTCAAAAATAGACCAACCGCTGGATACGGCAATGAAAAAGCATGCTTTTTTGAGCTAAAAAATAGAAATAATTTTCTAAAATACAAAATACAACCCCTATATGTTAAAAAAAACTATAAATAATCTACTTTTAAAATATCTAAGCAATTAATTAAAATTTTGTTAAGGTCCTCAAAAAAGACATAAAATTGAGCACATTAATGAAATTTCAAGCTTTTTAGTGAAAAAAAAAGAAATAACCCAATATTTTTACAAAACAACCCATATAAGTGGAAAACACCATAAATAATCTGTTATTAAAATATCTAAACAATTAATTTAAAATTTTGTTAAGGTCCTCAAAAAAGACATAAAATTGAGCACATTAATGAAATTTCAATCTTTTTTTGTAAAAAAATAATATAAATAACCTTAGTCTTATAAAAATACTAACCACGTAAGTTAGAAATAGCATATATAATCTGTATATAAAATAAAAAAGAAATAAATTAAAATTAGCCTAAAAATTTATCTAAAATATAAAATTGATCTCATCAAGTAAGGCTTCAACTTTTTTTGGTATAAAATATGAAAACTATAAAATAAAAGTATCTTACCATGTATAAAAGTTATTAAAATATATATAAAAAAGATTAAAACTAATTTTCCAAGAAGTTCAAAAGTGTAAACACTTTCGAAAAGCCTAAAAATTTATCTAAAAAATAAAATTGATCTCATCAAGTAAGGCTTCAACTTTTTTTGGTATAAAATATGAAAACTATAAAATAAAAGTATCTTACCATGTATAAAAGTTATTAAAATATATATAAAAAGATTAAAACTAATTTTCAAAGAAGCGCTAAAGTGTAAACACTTTTGAAAGTGTAAACACTTTAACTCTGTTGAATTTTTTTGTATTTTATCGATAAAACAGCAAAGTTATGTATGTTAAAGTTAGGAAAAATATTTTGATGTTAAGCAAAACCTGCTCCATCTCGTTTTACATAAATGTTGAAAATTTGGTCGAAATTGATGCATTGTAACGAAAGTTTTTAGTGAACAACACTTATGAAATTTCCATTTTATTAATATAGATTTATCAAACAATTTAGCCGCTGAATATCTGATTCTGGTAGAGCGCCATCTAACGAATAATATTGTAACTAAAAACAATTTCGAATTTTTCACATTTTGCCATAAAAATTTTATTGCATCCTGAACACAATGATGTTTACCGCATTGCTCTAGCGCAAATATTTGCGGAGTTATTAATTTTTAAAATTGTGCGGGACTTTTGGATCACCCTGTATATTGCCACGTGGAAAATTAAAGAAGACAAAAACTTCTGGATGAGACAGCAATTTATTTCAGGCAAGAACAAACTAAGAATGGTAAACAAAGGATAAGCCACGAGGGAAATTTACAGATTAGCAAAATATAAACATAAAAATGACCACTCTGTTAATAAAAATAATAAAATTAATAAATATTTCGCTACAATATTCATGAAACGGGCATTTAAGGCCAGAATTGCGTTATAATGCGAAACAATGTGAAAAATAGTAAAAATGTGATATTTTACTGGGATAAGGTGGATATACAGACTTCTCTTTATCGTGCAACTCTGATCCGATAGATGGCGCAAGCCATCAGCAACTTTTAGTCCTTTATCTCAGTACAATATCACATGATGGCAGAGCGCCATCTAGTGGAAAAAAAATAAACTAAACTTTTATTGTGGGTTCGATTCCCGCCCCTGGACACTTTTATTTTTCCGTTTGTCATTACTCTTCACAATTCATCCTATCATACTTCATCCTTAAAGTTAGAAATGGTCGTTATTTCTCTTTAAAATAGATTTCGATTTTTGTTTAAAAGAAACATTCGCGGTATAATTGCAATTTTCGTTTTATTTGACTTGTTCGGTGATATTTGTGGCAACTCAATTTCTTGATAAATCAAGAAAAGTCAACCACGAACGTGTTTCGGGCTGTTGGCCTTCGTCAGCGTGGTTTTATTTTTATCGTTTTTTTTTCAGCAGAATTTTAAACATTCGCAAGAAATAGGGCAAGGCTGGTTGTGAAGAAAAGGCTTATAAACGTTTCACAAAACACTGATGCGAAATTCAGTATAAAAATTCGCAGTGTGGATTTG